>CAWUDS030000380.1:273732-298092 GCA_963859935.3 Lathyrus sativus | reverse complement strand
AAAAAAAATATTGAACAGTTTTAAATGTAATATACCGTAAGTCAATGTGAATACGATGAATATAAATAATATTGAGATTGATTATTTAATTTTAAACATTATGCATATGTTTAAATTTTGTGTCACTCATTTGTAGTCGTTTAACTTAGTTTCTTAGTGGTGAGGAAACCAAAATTTCGGTGATGGAGAAGAAGAAAAATATAGAAATATTTTACATCTATTATACCATAATACAATGTAATTATAGTGAATACAAATAGCATTGAGCTTAAATATTTAATTTTAGTGATCACCGATGTAGATTTAATTTATTTGTCATTCATTTACAGTCTTTTAACTCTGTGGCTTAGTGACGAAAAAACATGAAATTTGGTGATGGAGAAGAAACATATGGAATATATTTACATCTAACTTACCATAATTTAATTTGAAAATGGTAAATATCAAAAAATTCTAGCTAGATTATTTATTTTAATTATTACCTATTCAAAAAAAAAAATATGGCATGGATTATAGTCTTTTAGCTTTGTTTTTTAGTGGGTAAAAACCTAAAATTTTGTGACGGAGTAGAAAAATAAAATATAATTAATTTTTTACATATACTATTGTCTTTTGTGTTTTTAGCTTAGTGATAAAAAAATCTAAAACTTTGGGATGGTGAAAAAAATATTGAACAGTTTTAGATGTAATATACCATAAGTCAATGTGAATACGATGAATATAAATAATATTGAGATTTATTATTTAATTTTAAACATTATGCATATGTATAAATTATGTGTCACTCATTTGTAGTCACTTAACCTAGTTTCTTAGTGGTGAGGAAACCAAAATTTTGGTGATGGAGAAGAAGAAAAATATATAAATATTTTACATCTATTATACCATAATACAATATGATTATAGTGAATACAAATAGCACTGAGCTTAAATATATAATTTAGTGATCACCCATGTAGATTTAATTTATTTGTCATTCATTTACAGTCTTTTAACTCTGTGGCTTAGTGACGAAGAAACATGAAATTTTGTGATGGAGAAGAAACATATTGAATATATTTACATCTAACTTACCTTAATTCAATGTGAAAATGGTAAATATTAACAAATTCTAGCTAGATTATTTATTTTAATTATTACCTATTTTATATAAAAAATATGTCATGGATTATAGTCTTTTACCTTTGTTTTTTAGTGGGTAAAAACCTAAAATTTTGTAAAGGAGTAGAAAAATAAAATATAATAAATTTTTTACGTATACTATAGTTTTTTATGTTTTTAGCTTAGTGATAAAAAAATCTAAAACATTGGGATGGTGAAAAAAAATATTGAACAGTTTTAGATGTAATATACCATAAGTCAATGTGAATACGATGAATATAAATAATATTGAGCTTGATTATTTAATTTTAATCGTTATGCATATGTATAAATTATGTGTCACTCATTTATAGTCAGTTAACTTAGTTTCATAGAGGTGAGGAAACCAAAATTTTGGTGATGGGGAAGAAGAAAAATATAGAAATATTTTACATCTATTATACCATAATACAATGTGATTATAGTGAATTCAAATAGCATTGAGCTTAAATATTTCATTTAGTGATCACCGGTGTAGATTTAATTTATTTGTCATTCATTTACAGTCTTTTGACTCTGTGGCTTAGTGACGAAGAAACATGAAATTTGGTGATGTAAAAGAAACATATGGAATATATTTACATCTAACTTACCATAATTCAATGTGAAAATGGTAACTATCAATAAATTCTAGCTTGATTATTTATTTTAATTATTACCTATTTTATATAAAAAATATGTCATGGATTATAGTCTTTTAGCTTTGTTTTTTAGTGGGTAAAAACCTAAAATTTTGTGACGGAGTAGAAAAATAAAATATATAATTAATTTTATACATATACTATAGTCTTTTGTGTTTTTAGTTTAGTGATAAAAAAATCTAAAACTTTGGGATGGTGAAAAAAAATATTGAACAGTTTTAGATGTAATATACCATAAGTCAATGTGAATACGATGAATATAAATAATATTGAGATTGATTATTTAATTTTAAACATTATGCATATGTTTAAATTTTGTGTCACTCATTTGTAGTCGTTTAACTTAGTTTCTTAGTGGTGAGGAAACCAAAATTTCGGTGATGGAGAAGAAGAAAAATATAGAAATATTTTACATCTATTATACCATAATACAATGTAATTATAGTGAATACAAATAGCATTGAGCTTAAATATTTAATTTTAGTGATCACCGATGTAGATTTAATTTATTTGTCATTCATTTACAGTCTTTTAACTCTGTGGCTTAGTGACGAAGAAACATGAAATTTGGTGATGGAGAAGAAAATTATGGAATATATTTACATCTAACTTACCATAATTTAATTTGAAAATCGTAAATATCAAAAAATTCTAGCTAGATTATTTATTTTAATTATTACCTATTTAAAAAAAAATATGTCATGGATTATAGTCTTTTAGCTTTGTTTTTTAGTGTGTAAAAACCTAAAATTTAGTGACGGAGTAGAAAAATAAAATATAATTAATTTTTTACATATACTATTGTCTTTTGTGTTTTTAGCTTAGTGATAAAAAAATCTAAAACTTTGGGATGGTGAAAAAAAATATTGAACAGTTTTAGATGTAATATACCATAAGTCAATGTGAATACGATGAATATAAATAATATTGAGATTGATTATTTAATTTTAAACATTATGCATATGTATAAATTATGTGTCACTCATTTGTAGTCACTTAACTTAGTTTCTTAGTGGTGAGGAAACCAAAATTTTGGTGATGGAGAAGAAGAAAAATATATAAATATTTTACATCTATTATACCATAATACAATATGATTATAGTGAATACAAATAGCACTGAGCTTAAATATATAATTTAGTGATCACCCATGTAGATTTAATTTATTTGTCATTCATTTACAGTCTTTTAACTCTGTGGCTTAGTGACGAAGAAACATGAAATTTTGTGATGGAGAAGAAACATATTGAATATATTTACATCTAACTTACCATAATTCAATGTGAAAATGGTAAATATTAACAAATTCTAGCTAGATTATTTATTTTAATTATTACCTATTTTATATAAAAAATATGTCATGGATTATAGTCTTTTACCTTTATTTTTTAGTGGGTAAAAACCTAAAATTTTGTGACGGAGTAGAAAAATAAAATATAATAAATTTTTTACGTATACTATAGTCTTTTATGTTTTTAGCTTAGTGATAAAAAAATCTAAAACTTTGGGATGGTGAAAAAAAATATTGAACAGTTTTAGATGTAATATACCATAAGTCAATGTGAATACGATGAATATAAATAATATTGAGCTTGATTATTTAATTTTAATCGTTATGCATATGTATAAATTATGTGTCACTCATTTATAGTCAGTTAACTTAGTTTCATAGAGGTGAGGAAACCAAAATTTTGGTGATGGGGAAGAAGAAAAATATAGAAATATTTTACATCTATTATACCATAATACAATGTGATTATAGTGAATTCAAATAGCATTGAGCTTAAATATTTCATTTAGTGATCACCGGTGTAGATTTAATTTATTTGTCATTCATTTACAGTCTTTTAACTCTGTGGCTTAGTGACGAAGAAACATGAAATTTGGTGATGTAAAAGAAACATATGGAATATATTTACATCTAACTTACCATAATTCAATGTGAAAATGGTAACTATCAATAAATTCTAGCTTGATTATTTATTTTAATTATTACCTATTTTATATAAAAAATATTTCATGGATTATAGTCTTTTAGCTTTGTTTTTTAGTGGGTAAAAACCTAAAATTTTGTGACGGAGTAGAAAAATAAAATATGTAATTAATTTTATACATATACTATAGTCATTTGTGTTTTTAGTTTAGTGATAAAAAAATCTAAAACTTTGGGATGGTGAAAAAAAATATTGAACAGTTTTAGATGTAATATACCATAAGTCAATGTGAATACGATGAATATAAATAATATTGAGATTGATTATTTAATTTTAAACATTATGCATATGTTTAAATTTTGTGTCACTCATTTGTAGTCGTTTAACTTAGTTTCTTAGTGGTGAGGAAACCAAAATTTCGGTGATGGAGAAGAAGAAAAATATAGAAATATTTTACATCTATTATACCATAATACAATGTAATTATAGTGAATACAAATAGCATTGAGCTTAAATATTTAATTTTAGTGATCACCGATGTAGATTTAATTTATTTGTCATTCATTTACAATCTTTTAACTCTGTGGCTTAGTGACGAAAAAACATGAAATTTGGTGATGGAGAAGAAAATTATGGAATATATTTACATCTAACTTACCATAATTTAATTTGAAAATCGTAAATATCAAAAAATTCTAGCTAGATTATTTATTTTAATTATTACCTATTTAAAAAAAAATATGTCATGGATTATAGTCTTTTAGCTTTGTTTTTTAGTGTGTAAAAACCTAAAATTTAGTGACGGAGTAGAAAAATAAAATATAATTAATTTTTTACATATACTATTGTCTTTTGTGTTTTTAGCTTAGTGATAAAAAAATCTAAAACTTTGGGATGGTGAAAAAAAATATTGAACAGTTTTAGATGTAATATACCATAAGTCAATGTGAATACGATGAATATAAACAATATTGAGATTGATTATTTAATTTTAAACATTATGCATATGTTTAAATTTTATGTCACTCATTTGTAGTCGTTTAACTTAGTTTCTTAGTGGTGAGGAAACCAAAATTTCGGTGATGGAGAAGAAGAAAAATATAGAAATATTTTACATCTATTATACCATAATACAATGTAATTATAGTGAATACAAATAGCATTGAGCTTAAATATTTAATTTTAGTGATCACCGATGTAGATTTAATTTATTTGTCATTCATTTACAGTCTTTTAACTCTGTGGCTTAGTGACGAAGAAACATGAAATTTGGTGATGGAGAAGAAACATATGGAATATATTTACATCTAACTTACCATAATTTAATTTGAAAATGGTAAATATCAAAAAATTATAGCTAGATTATTTATTTTAATTATTACCTATTTAAAAAAAAATATGTCATGGATTATAGTCTTTTAGCTTTGTTTTTTAGTGGGTAAAAACCTAAAATTTTGTGACGGAGTAGAAAAATAAAATATAATTAATTTTTTACATATACTATTGTCTTTTGTGTTTTTAGCTTAGTGATAAAAAAATCTAAAACTTTGGGATGGTGAAAAAAAATATTGAACAGTTTTAGATGTAATTTACCATAAGTCAATGTGAATACGATGAATAAAATAATATTGGGCTTGATTATTTAATTTTAATCGTTATGCATATGTATAAATTATGTGTCACTCATTTGTAGTCACTTAACTTAGTTTCTTAGTGGTGAGGAAACCAAAATTTTGGTGATGGAGAAGAAGAAAAATATAGAAATATTTTACATCTATTATACCATAATACAATATGATTATAGTGAATACAAATAGCACTGAGCTTAAATATATAATTTAGTGATCACCCATGTAGATATAATTTATTTGTCATTCATTTACAGTCTTTTAACTCTGTGGCTTAGTGACGAAGAAACATGAAATTTGGTGATAGAGAAGAAACATATTGAATATATTTACATCTAACTTACCTTAATTCAATGTGAAAATGTTAAATACTAACAAATTCTAGCTAGATTATTTATTTTAATTATTACCTATTTTATATAAAAAATATGTCATGGATTATAGTCTTTTACCTTTGTTTTTTAGTGGGTAAAACCCTAAAATTTTGTGACGGAGTAGAAAAATAAAATATAATTAATTTTGTGTACTATAGTCTTTTATGTTTTTAGCTTAGTGATAAAAAAATCTAAAACTTTGGGATGGTGAAAAAAAATATTGAACAGTTTTAGATGTAATATACCATAAGTCAATGTGAATACGATGAATATAAATAATATTTAGATTGATTATTTAATATTAAACATTATGCATATGTATAAATTATGTGTCACTCATTTGTAGTCACTTAACCTAGTTTCTTAGTGGTGAGGAAACCAAAATTTTGGTGATGGAGAAGAAGAAAAATAGAGAAATATTTTACATCTATTATACCATAATACAATGTGATTATAGTGAATACAAATAGCATTGAGCTTAAATATTTAATTATAGTGATCACCGATGTAGATTTAATTTATTTGTCATTCATTTACAGTCTTTTGACTCTGTGGCTTAGTAACGAAGAAACATGAAATTTGGTGATGTAAAAGAAACATATGGAATATATTTACATCTAACTTACCATAATTCAATGTGAAAATGGTAACTATCAATAAATTCTAGCTTGATTATTTAATTTAATTATTACCTATGTTATATAAAAAATATGTCATGGATTATAGTCTTTACAATTGATTTTTAATGGGTAAAAATCTAAAATTTTGTGACGGAGTAGAAAAATAAAATATAATTAATTTTTTACATATACTATTGTCTTTTGTGTTTTTAGCTTAGTGATAAAAAAATCTAAAACTTTGGGATGGTGAAAAAAATATTGAACAGTTTTAGATGTAATATACCATAAGTCAATGTGAATACGATGAATATAAATAATATTGAGATTTATTATTTAATTTTAAACATTATGCATATGTATAAATTATGTGTCACTCATTTGTAGTCACTTAACCTAGTTTCTTAGTGGTGAGGAAACCAAAATTTTGGTGATGGAGAAGAAGAAAAATATATAAATATTTTACATCTATTATACCATAATACAATATGATTATAGTGAATACAAATAGCACTGAGCTTAAATATATAATTTAGTGATCACCCATGTAGATTTAATTTATTTGTCATTCATTTACAGTCTTTTAACTCTGTGGCTTAGTGACGAAGAAACATGAAATTTTGTGATGGAGAAGAAACATATTGAATATATTTACATCTAACTTACCTTAATTCAATGTGAAAATGGTAAATATTAACAAATTCTAGCTAGATTATTTATTTTAATTATTACCTATTTTATATAAAAAATATGTCATGGATTATAGTCTTTTACCTTTGTTTTTTAGTGGGTAAAAACCTAAAATTTTGTAAAGGAGTAGAAAAATAAAATATAATAAATTTTTTACGTATACTATAGTTTTTTATGTTTTTAGCTTAGTGATAAAAAAATCTAAAACATTGGGATGGTGAAAAAAAATATTGAACAGTTTTAGATGTAATATACCATAAGTCAATGTGAATACGATGAATATAAATAATATTGAGCTTGATTATTTAATTTTAATCGTTATGCATATGTATAAATTATGTGTCACTCATTTATAGTCAGTTAACTTAGTTTCATAGAGGTGAGGAAACCAAAATTTTGGTGATGGGGAAGAAGAAAAATATAGAAATATTTTACATCTATTATACCATAATACAATGTGATTATAGTGAATTCAAATAGCATTGAGCTTAAATATTTCATTTAGTGATCACCGGTGTAGATTTAATTTATTTGTCATTCATTTACAGTCTTTTGACTCTGTGGCTTAGTGACGAAGAAACATGAAATTTGGTGATGTAAAAGAAACATATGGAATATATTTACATCTAACTTACCATAATTCAATGTGAAAATGGTAACTATCAATAAATTCTAGCTTGATTATTTATTTTAATTATTACCTATTTTATATAAAAAATATGTCATGGATTATAGTCTTTTAGCTTTGTTTTTTAGTGGGTAAAAACCTAAAATTTTGTGACGGAGTAGAAAAATAAAATATATAATTAATTTTATACATATACTATAGTCTTTTGTGTTTTTAGTTTAGTGATAAAAAAATCTAAAACTTTGGGATGGTGAAAAAAAATATTGAACAGTTTTAGATGTAATATACCATAAGTCAATGTGAATACGATGAATATAAATAATATTGAGATTGATTATTTAATTTTAAACATTATGCATATGTTTAAATTTTGTGTCACTCATTTGTAGTCGTTTAACTTAGTTTCTTAGTGGTGAGGAAACCAAAATTTCGGTGATGGAGAAGAAGAAAAATATAGAAATATTTTACATCTATTATACCATAATACAATGTAATTATAGTGAATACAAATAGCATTGAGCTTAAATATTTAATTTTAGTGATCACCGATGTAGATTTAATTTATTTGTCATTCATTTACAGTCTTTTAACTCTGTGGCTTAGTGACGAAGAAACATGAAATTTGGTGATGGAGAAGAAAATTATGGAATATATTTACATCTAACTTACCATAATTTAATTTGAAAATCGTAAATATCAAAAAATTCTAGCTAGATTATTTATTTTAATTATTACCTATTTAAAAAAAAATATGTCATGGATTATAGTCTTTTAGCTTTGTTTTTTAGTGTGTAAAAACCTAAAATTTAGTGACGGAGTAGAAAAATAAAATATAATTAATTTTTTACATATACTATTGTCTTTTGTGTTTTTAGCTTAGTGATAAAAAAATCTAAAACTTTGGGATGGTGAAAAAAAATATTGAACAGTTTTAGATGTAATTTACCATAAGTCAATGTGAATACGATGAATAAAATAATATTGGGCTTGATTATTTAATTTTAATCGTTATGCATATGTATAAATTATGTGTCACTCATTTGTAGTCACTTAACTTAGTTTCTTAGTGGTGAGGAAACCAAAATTTTGGTGATGGAGAAGAAGAAAAATATAGAAATATTTTACATCTATTATACCATAATACAATATGATTATAGTGAATACAAATAGCACTGAGCTTAAATATATAATTTAGTGATCACCCATGTAGATATAATTTATTTGTCATTCATTTACAGTCTTTTAACTCTGTGGCTTAGTGACGAAGAAACATGAAATTTGGTGATAGAGAAGAAACATATTGAATATATTTACATCTAACTTACCTTAATTCAATGTGAAAATGTTAAATACTAACAAATTCTAGCTAGATTATTTATTTTAATTATTACCTATTTTATATAAAAAATATGTCATGGATTATAGTCTTTTACCTTTGTTTTTTAGTGGGTAAAACCCTAAAATTTTGTGACGGAGTAGAAAAATAAAATATAATTAATTTTGTGTACTATAGTCTTTTATGTTTTTAGCTTAGTGATAAAAAAATCTAAAACTTTGGGATGGTGAAAAAAAATATTGAACAGTTTTAGATGTAATATACCATAAGTCAATGTGAATACGATGAATATAAATAATATTTAGATTGATTATTTAATATTAAACATTATGCATATGTATAAATTATGTGTCACTCATTTGTAGTCACTTAACCTAGTTTCTTAGTGGTGAGGAAACCAAAATTTTGGTGATGGAGAAGAAGAAAAATAGAGAAATATTTTACATCTATTATACCATAATACAATGTGATTATAGTGAATACAAATAGCATTGAGCTTAAATATTTAATTATAGTGATCACCGATGTAGATTTAATTTATTTGTCATTCATTTACAGTCTTTTGACTCTGTGGCTTAGTAACGAAGAAACATGAAATTTGGTGATGTAAAAGAAACATATGGAATATATTTACATCTAACTTACCATAATTCAATGTGAAAATGGTAACTATCAATAAATTCTAGCTTGATTATTTAATTTAATTATTACCTATGTTATATAAAAAATATGTCATGGATTATAGTCTTTACAATTGATTTTTAATGGGTAAAAATCTAAAATTTTGTGACGGAGTAGAAAAATAAAATATAATTAATTTTTTACATATACTATTGTCTTTTGTGTTTTTAGCTTAGTGATAAAAAAATCTAAAACTTTGGGATGGTGAAAAAAATATTGAACAGTTTTAGATGTAATATACCATAAGTCAATGTGAATACGATGAATATAAATAATATTGAGATTTATTATTTAATTTTAAACATTATGCATATGTATAAATTATGTGTCACTCATTTGTAGTCACTTAACCTAGTTTCTTAGTGGTGAGGAAACCAAAATTTTGGTGATGGAGAAGAAGAAAAATATATAAATATTTTACATCTATTATACCATAATACAATATGATTATAGTGAATACAAATAGCACTGAGCTTAAATATATAATTTAGTGATCACCCATGTAGATTTAATTTATTTGTCATTCATTTACAGTCTTTTAACTCTGTGGCTTAGTGACGAAGAAACATGAAATTTTGTGATGGAGAAGAAACATATTGAATATATTTACATCTAACTTACCTTAATTCAATGTGAAAATGGTAAATATTAACAAATTCTAGCTAGATTATTTATTTTAATTATTACCTATTTTATATAAAAAATATGTCATGGATTATAGTCTTTTACCTTTGTTTTTTAGTGGGTAAAAACCTAAAATTTTGTAAAGGAGTAGAAAAATAAAATATAATAAATTTTTTACGTATACTATAGTTTTTTATGTTTTTAGCTTAGTGATAAAAAAATCTAAAACATTGGGATGGTGAAAAAAAATATTGAACAGTTTTAGATGTAATATACCATAAGTCAATGTGAATACGATGAATATAAATAATATTGAGCTTGATTATTTAATTTTAATCGTTATGCATATGTATAAATTATGTGTCACTCATTTATAGTCAGTTAACTTAGTTTCATAGAGGTGAGGAAACCAAAATTTTGGTGATGGGGAAGAAGAAAAATATAGAAATATTTTACATCTATTATACCATAATACAATGTGATTATAGTGAATTCAAATAGCATTGAGCTTAAATATTTCATTTAGTGATCACCGGTGTAGATTTAATTTATTTGTCATTCATTTACAGTCTTTTGACTCTGTGGCTTAGTGACGAAGAAACATGAAATTTGGTGATGTAAAAGAAACATATGGAATATATTTACATCTAACTTACCATAATTCAATGTGAAAATGGTAACTATCAATAAATTCTAGCTTGATTATTTATTTTAATTATTACCTATTTTATATAAAAAATATGTCATGGATTATAGTCTTTTAGCTTTGTTTTTTAGTGGGTAAAAACCTAAAATTTTGTGACGGAGTAGAAAAATAAAATATATAATTAATTTTATACATATACTATAGTCTTTTGTGTTTTTAGTTTAGTGATAAAAAAATCTAAAACTTTGGGATGGTGAAAAAAAATATTGAACAGTTTTAGATGTAATATACCATAAGTCAATGTGAATACGATGAATATAAATAATATTGAGATTGATTATTTAATTTTAAACATTATGCATATGTTTAAATTTTGTGTCACTCATTTGTAGTCGTTTAACTTAGTTTCTTAGTGGTGAGGAAACCAAAATTTCGGTGATGGAGAAGAAGAAAAATATAGAAATATTTTACATCTATTATACCATAATACAATGTAATTATAGTGAATACAAATAGCATTGAGCTTAAATATTTAATTTTAGTGATCACCGATGTAGATTTAATTTATTTGTCATTCATTTACAGTCTTTTAACTCTGTGGCTTAGTGACGAAGAAACATGAAATTTGGTGATGGAGAAGAAAATTATGGAATATATTTACATCTAACTTACCATAATTTAATTTGAAAATCGTAAATATCAAAAAATTCTAGCTAGATTATTTATTTTAATTATTACCTATTTAAAAAAAAATATGTCATGGATTATAGTCTTTTAGCTTTGTTTTTTAGTGTGTAAAAACCTAAAATTTAGTGACGGAGTAGAAAAATAAAATATAATTAATTTTTTACATATACTATTGTCTTTTGTGTTTTTAGCTTAGTGATAAAAAAATCTAAAACTTTGGGATGGTGAAAAAAAATATTGAACAGTTTTAGATGTAATATACCATAAGTCAATGTGAATACGATGAATATAAATAATATTGAGATTGATTATTTAATTTTAAACATTATGCATATGTATAAATTATGTGTCACTCATTTGTAGTCACTTAACTTAGTTTCTTAGTGGTGAGGAAACCAAAATTTTGGTGATGGAGAAGAAGAAAAATATATAAATATTTTACATCTATTATACCATAATACAATATGATTATAGTAAACACAAATAGCACTGAGCTTAAATATATAATTTAGTGATCACCCATGTAGATTTAATTTATTTGTCATTCATTTACAGTCTTTTAACTCTGTGGCTTAGTGACGAAGAAACATGAAATTTTGTGATGGAGAAGAAACATATTGAATATATTTACATCTAACTTACCTTAATTCAATGTGAAAATGGTAAATATTAACAAATTCTAGCTAGATTATTTATTTTAATTATTACCTATTTTATATAAAAAATATGTCATGGATTATAGTCTTTTACCTTTATTTTTTAGTGGGTAAAAACCTAAAATTTTGTGACGGAGTAGAAAAATAAAATATAATAAATTTTTTACGTATACTATAGTCTTTTATGTTTTTAGCTTAGTGATAAAAAAATCTAAAACTTTGGGATGGTGAAAAAAAATATTGAACAGTTTTAGATGTAATATACCATAAGTCAATGTGAATACGATGAATATAAATAATATTGAGCTTGATTATTTAATTTTAATCGTTATGCATATGTATAAATTATGTGTCACTCATTTATAGTCAGTTAACTTAGTTTCATAGAGGTGAGGAAACCAAAATTTTGGTGATGGGGAAGAAGAAAAATATAGAAATATTTTACATCTATTATACCATAATACAATGTGATTATAGTGAATTCAAATAGCATTGAGCTTAAATATTTCATTTAGTGATCACCGGTGTAGATTTAATTTATTTGTCATTCATTTACAGTCTTTTAACTCTGTGGCTTAGTGACGAAGAAACATGAAATTTGGTGATGTAAAAGAAACATATGGAATATATTTACATCTAACTTACCATAATTCAATGTGAAAATGGTAACTATCAATAAATTCTAGCTTGATTATTTATTTTAATTATTACCTATTTTATATAAAAAATATTTCATGGATTATAGTCTTTTAGCTTTGTTTTTTAGTGGGTAAAAACCTAAAATTTTGTGACGGAGTAGAAAAATAAAATATGTAATTAATTTTATACATATACTATAGTCATTTGTGTTTTTAGTTTAGTGATAAAAAAATCTAAAACTTTGGGATGGTGAAAAAAAATATTGAACAGTTTTAGATGTAATATACCATAAGTCAATGTGAATACGATGAATATAAATAATATTGAGATTGATTATTTAATTTTAAACATTATGCATATGTTTAAATTTTGTGTCACTCATTTGTAGTCGTTTAACTTAGTTTCTTAGTGGTGAGGAAACCAAAATTTCGGTGATGGAGAAGAAGAAAAATATAGAAATATTTTACATCTATTATACCATAATACAATGTAATTATAGTGAATACAAATAGCATTGAGCTTAAATATTTAATTTTAGTGATCACCGATGTAGATTTAATTTATTTGTCATTCATTTACAATCTTTTAACTCTGTGGCTTAGTGACGAAGAAACATGAAATTTGGTGATGGAGAAGAAAATTATGGAATATATTTACATCTAACTTACCATAATTTAATTTGAAAATCGTAAATATCAAAAAATTCTAGCTAGATTATTTATTTTAATTATTACCTATTTAAAAAAAAATATGTCATGGATTATAGTCTTTTAGCTTTGTTTTTTAGTGTGTAAAAACCTAAAATTTAGTGACGGAGTAGAAAAATAAAATATAATTAATTTTTTACATATACTATTGTCTTTTGTGTTTTTAGCTTAGTGATAAAAAAATCTAAAACTTTGGGATGGTGAAAAAAAATATTGAACAGTTTTAGATGTAATATACCATAAGTCAATGTGAATACGATGAATATAAATAATATTGAGATTGATTATTTAATTTTAAACATTATGCATATGTATAAATTATGTGTCACTCATTTGTAGTCACTTAACTTAGTTTCTTAGTGGTGAGGAAACCAAAATTTTGGTGATGGAGAAGAAGAAAAATATATAAATATTTTACATCTATTATACCATAATACAATATGATTATAGTGAATACAAATAGCACTGAGCTTAAATATATAATTTAGTGATCACCCATGTAGATTTAATTTATTTGTCATTCATTTACAGTCTTTTAACTCTGTGGCTTAGTGACGAAGAAACATGAAATTTTGTGATGGAGAAGAAACATATTGAATATATTTACATCTAACTTACCTTAATTCAATGTGAAAATGGTAAATATTAACAAATTCTAGCTAGATTATTTATTTTAATTATTACCTATTTTATATAAAAAATATGTCATGGATTATAGTCTTTTACCTTTATTTTTTAGTGGGTAAAAACCTAAAATTTTGTGACGGAGTAGAAAAATAAAATATAATAAATTTTTTACGTATACTATAGTCTTTTATGTTTTTAGCTTAGTGATAAAAAAATCTAAAACTTTGGGATGGTGAAAAAAAATATTGAACAGTTTTAGATGTAATATACCATAAGTCAATGTGAATACGATGAATATAAATAATATTGAGCTTGATTATTTAATTTTAATCGTTATGCATATGTATAAATTATGTGTCACTCATTTATAGTCAGTTAACTTAGTTTCATAGAGGTGAGGAAACCAAAATTTTGGTGATGGGGAAGAAGAAAAATATAGAAATATTTTACATCTATTATACCATAATACAATGTGATTATAGTGAATTCAAATAGCATTGAGCTTAAATATTTCATTTAGTGATCACCGGTGTAGATTTAATTTATTTGTCATTCATTTACAGTCTTTTAACTCTGTGGCTTAGTGACGAAGAAACATGAAATTTGGTGATGTAAAAGAAACATATGGAATATATTTACATCTAACTTACCATAATTCAATGTGAAAATGGTAACTATCAATAAATTCTAGCTTGATTATTTATTTTAATTATTACCTATTTTATATAAAAAATATTTCATGGATTATAGTCTTTTAGCTTTGTTTTTTAGTGGGTAAAAACCTAAAATTTTGTGACGGAGTAGAAAAATAAAATATGTAATTAATTTTATACATATACTATAGTCATTTGTGTTTTTAGTTTAGTGATAAAAAAATCTAAAACTTTGGGATGGTGAAAAAAAATATTGAACAGTTTTAGATGTAATATACCATAAGTCAATGTGAATACGATGAATATAAATAATATTGAGATTGATTATTTAATTTTAAACATTATGCATATGTTTAAATTTTGTGTCACTCATTTGTAGTCGTTTAACTTAGTTTCTTAGTGGTGAGGAAACCAAAATTTCGGTGATGGAGAAGAAGAAAAATATAGAAATATTTTACATCTATTATACCATAATACAATGTAATTATAGTGAATACAAATAGCATTGAGCTTAAATATTTAATTTTAGTGATCACCGATGTAGATTTAATTTATTTGTCATTCATTTACAATCTTTTAACTCTGTGGCTTAGTGACGAAAAAACATGAAATTTGGTGATGGAGAAGAAAATTATGGAATATATTTACATCTAACTTACCATAATTTAATTTGAAAATCGTAAATATCAAAAAATTCTAGCTAGATTATTTATTTTAATTATTACCTATTTAAAAAAAAATATGTCATGGATTATAGTCTTTTAGCTTTGTTTTTTAGTGTGTAAAAACCTAAAATTTAGTGACGGAGTAGAAAAATAAAATATAATTAATTTTTTACATATACTATTGTCTTTTGTGTTTTTAGCTTAGTGATAAAAAAATCTAAAACTTTGGGATGGTGAAAAAAAATATTGAACAGTTTTAGATGTAATATACCATAAGTCAATGTGAATACGATGAATATAAACAATATTGAGATTGATTATTTAATTTTAAACATTATGCATATGTTTAAATTTTATGTCACTCATTTGTAGTCGTTTAACTTAGTTTCTTAGTGGTGAGGAAACCAAAATTTCGGTGATGGAGAAGAAGAAAAATATAGAAATATTTTACATCTATTATACCATAATACAATGTAATTATAGTGAATACAAATAGCATTGAGCTTAAATATTTAATTTTAGTGATCACCGATGTAGATTTAATTTATTTGTCATTCATTTACAGTCTTTTAACTCTGTGGCTTAGTGACGAAGAAACATGAAATTTGGTGATGGAGAAGAAACATAGGGAATATATTTACATCTAACTTACCATAATTTAATTTGAAAATGGTAAATATCAAAAAATTATAGCTAGATTATTTATTTTAATTATTACCTATTTAAAAAAAAATATGTCATGGATTATAGTCTTTTAGCTTTGTTTTTTAGTGGGTAAAAACCTAAAATTTTGTGACGGAGTAGAAAAATAAAATATAATTAATTTTTTACATATACTATTGTCTTTTGTGTTTTTAGCTTAGTGATAAAAAAATCTAAAACTTTGGGATGGTGAAAAAAAATATTGAACAGTTTTAGATGTAATTTACCATAAGTCAATGTGAATACGATGAATAAAATAATATTGGGCTTGATTATTTAATTTTAATCGTTATGCATATGTATAAATTATGTGTCACTCATTTGTAGTCACTTAACTTAGTTTCTTAGTGGTGAGGAAACCAAAATTTTGGTGATGGAGAAGAAGAAAAATATAGAAATATTTTACATCTATTATACCATAATACAATATGATTATAGTGAATACAAATAGCACTGAGCTTAAATATATAATTTAGTGATCACCCATGTAGATATAATTTATTTGTCATTCATTTACAGTCTTTTAACTCTGTGGCTTAGTGACGAAGAAACATGAAATTTGGTGATAGAGAAGAAACATATTGAATATATTTACATCTAACTTACCTTAATTCAATGTGAAAATGTTAAATACTAACAAATTCTAGCTAGATTATTTATTTTAATTATTACCTATTTTATATAAAAAATATGTCATGGATTATAGTCTTTTACCTTTGTTTTTTAGTGGGTAAAACCCTAAAATTTTGTGACGGAGTAGAAAAATAAAATATAATTAATTTTGTGTACTATAGTCTTTTATGTTTTTAGCTTAGTGATAAAAAAATCTAAAACTTTGGGATGGTGAAAAAAAATATTGAACAGTTTTAGATGTAATATACCATAAGTCAATGTGAATACGATGAATATAAATAATATTTAGATTGATTATTTAATATTAAACATTATGCATATGTATAAATTATGTGTCACTCATTTGTAGTCACTTAACCTAGTTTCTTAGTGGTGAGGAAACCAAAATTTTGGTGATGGAGAAGAAGAAAAATAGAGAAATATTTTACATCTATTATACCATAATACAATGTGATTATAGTGAATACAAATAGCATTGAGCTTAAATATTTAATTATAGTGATCACCGATGTAGATTTAATTTATTTGTCATTCATTTACAGTCTTTTGACTCTGTGGCTTAGTAACGAAGAAACATGAAATTTGGTGATGTAAAAGAAACATATGGAATATATTTACATCTAACTTACCATAATTCAATGTGAAAATGGTAACTATCAATAAATTCTAGCTTGATTATTTAATTTAATTATTACCTATGTTATATAAAAAATATGTCATGGATTATAGTCTTTACAATTGATTTTTAATGGGTAAAAATCTAAAATTTTGTGACGGAGTAGAAAAATAAAATATAATTAATTTTTTACATATACTAGTCTTTTGTGTTTTTAAATTAGTGATAAAAAAATCTAAAACTTTGGGATGGTGGAAAAAATATTGAACAGTTTTAGATGTAATATACCATAAGTAAATGTGAATACGATGAATATAAATAATATTGAGATTGATTATTTAATTTTAAACATAATGCATATGTATAAATTATGTGTCACTCATTTGTAGTCACTTAACTTAGTTTCTTAGTGGTTAGGAAACCAAAATTTTGGTGATGGAGAAGAAGAAAAATATAGAAATATTTTACATCTATTATACCATAATACAATGTAATTATAGTGAATACAAATAGCATTGAGCTTAAATATTTAATTTTAGTGATCACCGATGTAGATTTAATTTAATTGTCATTCATTTACAGTCTTTTAACCTTGTGGCTTACTGACGAAGAAACATGAAATTTGGTGATGGAGAAGAAACATATGGAATATATTTACATCTAACTTACCATAATTTAATGTGAAAATGGTAAATATCAATAAATTCTAGCTTGATTATTTATTTTAATTATTACCTATTTAAAATTAAAAAAAAAATATGTCATGGATTATAGTCTTTTAGCTTTGTTTTTTAGTGGGTAAAAACCTAAAATTTTGTGATGGAGTAGAAAAATAAAATTTAATTAATTTTTTACATATACTATTGTCTTTTGTGTTTTTAGCTTAGTGATAAAAAAATATAAAACTTTGGGATAGTGAAAAAAAAATATTGAACAGTTTTAGATGCAATTTACCATAAGTCAATGTGAATACGATGAATAAAATAATATTGGGCTTGATTATTTAATTTTAATCGTTATGCATATGTATAAATTATGTGTCACTCATTTGTAGTCACTAAACTTAGTTTCTTAGTGGTGAGGAAACCAAAATTTTGGTGATGGAGAAGAAGAAAAATATATAAATATTTTACATCTATTATACCATAATACAATATGATTATAGTGAATACAAATAGCACTGAGCTTAAATATATAATTTAGTGATCACCCATCTAGATTTAATTTATTTGTCATTCATTTACAGTCTTTTAACTCTGTGGCTTAGTGACGAAGAAACATGAAATTTGGTGATGGAGAAGAAACATATTGAATATATTTACATCTAACTTACCTTAATTCAATGTGAAAATGGTAAATATTAACAAATTCTAGCTAGATTATTTATTTTAATTATTACCTATTTTATATAAAAAATATGTCATGGATTATAGTCTTTTAACTTTGTTTTTTAGTGGGTAAAAACCTAAAATTTTGTGACGGAGTAGAAAAATAAAATATAATAAATTTTTTACGTATACTATAGTCTTTTATGTTTTTAGCTTAGTGATAAAAAAATCTAAAACATTGGGATGGTGAAAAAAAATATTGAACAGTTTTAGATGTAATATACCATAAGTCAATGTGAATACGATGAATATAAATAATATTTAGATTGATTATTTAATATTAAACATTATGCATATGTATAAATTATGTGTCACTCATTTGTAGTCACTTAACCTAGTTTCTTAGTGGTGAGGAAACCAAAATTTTGGTGATGGAGAAGAAGAAAAATAGAGAAATATTTTACATCTATTATACCATAATACAATGTGATTATAGTGAATACAAATAGCATTGAGCTTAAATATTTAATTATAGTGATCACCGATGTAGATTTAATTTATTTGTCATTCATTTACAGTCTTTTGACTCTGTGGCTTAGTAACGAAGAAACATGAAATTTGGTGATGTAAAAGAAACATATGGAATATATTTACATCTAACTTACCATAATTCAATGTGAAAATGGTAACTATCAATAAATTCTAGCTTGATTATTTAATTTAATTATTACCTATGTTATATAAAAAATATGTCATGGATTATAGTCTTTACAATTGATTTTTAATGGGTAAAAATCTAAAATTTTGTGACGGAGTAGAAAAATAAAATATAATTAATTTTTTACATATACTAGTCTTTTGTGTTTTTAAATTAGTGATAAAAAAATCTAAAACTTTGGGATGGTGGAAAAAATATTGAACAGTTTTAGATGTAATATACCATAAGTAAATGTGAATACGATGAATATAAATAATATTGAGATTGATTATTTAATTTTAAACATAATGCATATGTATAAATTATGTGTCACTCATTTGTAGTCACTTAACTTAGTTTCTTAGTGGTTAGGAAACCAAAATTTTGGTGATGGAGAAGAAGAAAAATATAGAAATATTTTACATCTATTATACCATAATACAATGTAATTATAGTGAATACAAATAGCATTGAGCTTAAATATTTAATTTTAGTGATCACCGATGTAGATTTAATTTAATTGTCATTCATTTACAGTCT
Source organism: Lathyrus sativus (assembly GCA_963859935.3). Lineage (NCBI taxonomy): Eukaryota > Viridiplantae > Streptophyta > Magnoliopsida > Fabales > Fabaceae > Lathyrus > Lathyrus sativus. The sequence goes on along the minus strand of CAWUDS030000380.1, from coordinate 278,003 downwards.
TTTAACCTTGTGGCTTACTGACGAAGAAACATGAAATTTGGTGATGGAGAAGAAACATATGGAATATATTTACATCTAACTTACCATAATTTAATGTGAAAATGGTAAATATCAATAAATTCTAGCTTGATTATTTATTTTAATTATTACCTATTTAAAATTAAAAAAAAAAATATGTCATGGATTATAGTCTTTTAGCTTTGTTTTTTAGTGGGTAAAAACCTAAAATTTTGTGATGGAGTAGAAAAATAAAATTTAATTAATTTTTTACATATACTATTGTCTTTTGTGTTTTTAGCTTAGTGATAAAAAAATATAAAACTTTGGGATAGTGAAAAAAAAATATTGAACAGTTTTAGATGCAATTTACCATAAGTCAATGTGAATACGATGAATAAAATAATATTGGGCTTGATTATTTAATTTTAATCGTTATGCATATGTATAAATTATGTGTCACTCATTTGTAGTCACTAAACTTAGTTTCTTAGTGGTGAGGAAACCAAAATTTTGGTGATGGAGAAGAAGAAAAATATATAAATATTTTACATCTATTATACCATAATACAATATGATTATAGTGAATACAAATAGCACTGAGCTTAAATATATAATTTAGTGATCACCCATCTAGATTTAATTTATTTGTCATTCATTTACAGTCTTTTAACTCTGTGGCTTAGTGACGAAGAAACATGAAATTTGGTGATGGAGAAGAAACATATTGAATATATTTACATCTAACTTACCTTAATTCAATGTGAAAATGGTAAATATTAACAAATTCTAGCTAGATTATTTATTTTAATTATTACCTATTTTATATAAAAAATATGTCATGGATTATAGTCTTTTAACTTTGTTTTTTAGTGGGTAAAAACCTAAAATTTTGTGACGGAGTAGAAAAATAAAATATAATAAATTTTTTACGTATACTATAGTCTTTTATGTTTTTAGCTTAGTGATAAAAAAATCTAAAACATTGGGATGGTGAAAAAAAATATTGAACAGTTTTAGATGTAATATACCATAAGTTAATGTGAATACGATGAATATAAATAATATTGAGCTTCATTATTTAATTTTAATCGTTATGCATATGTATAAATTATGTGTCACTCATTTAAGTCAGTTAACTTAGTTTCATAGAGGTGAGGAAACCAAAATTTTGGTGATGGGGAAGAAGAAATATATAGAAATATTTTACATCTATTATACCATAATACAATGTGATTATAGTGAATTCAAATAGCATTGAGCTTAAATATTTCATTTAGTGATCACCGGTGTAGATTTAATTTATTTGTCATTCATTTACAGTCTTTTGACTCTGTGGCTTAGTGACGAAGAAACATGAAATTTGGTGATGTAAAAGAAACATATGGAATATATTTACATCTAACTTACCATAATTCAATGTGAAAATGGTAACTATCAATAAATTCTAGCTTGATTATTTATTTTAATTATTACCTATTTTATATAAAAAATATTTCATGGATTATAGTCTTTTAGCTTTGTTTTTTAGTGGGTAAAAACCTAAAATTTTGTGACGGAGTAGAAAAATAAAATATAATTAATTTTTTACATATACTATTGTATTTTGTGTTTTTAGCTTAGTGATAAAAAAATCTAAAACTTTGGGATGGTGAAAAAAAATATTGAACAGTTTTAGATGTAATATACCATAAGTAAATGTGAATACGATGAATATAAATAATATTGAGATTAATTATTTAATTTTAAACATAATACATATGTATAAATTATGTGTCACTCAATTTGTAGTCACTTAACTTAGTTTCTTAGTGGTGAGGAAACCAAAATTTTGGTGATGGAGAAGAAGAAAAATATAGAAATATTTTACATCTATTATACCATAATACAATGTAATTATAGTGAATACAAATAGCATTGAGCTTAAATATTTAATTTTAGTGATCACCGATGAAGATTTAATTTAATTGTCATTCATTTACAGTCTTTTAACCTTGTGGCTTAGTGATGAAGAAACATGAAATTTGGTGATGGAGAAGAAACATATGGAATATATTTACATCTAACTTACCATAATTTAATGTGAAAATGGTAAATATCAATAAATTCTAGCTTGATTATTTATTTTAATTATTACCTATTTAAAATAAAAAAAATATGTCATGGATTATAGTCTTTTAGCTTTGTTTTTTAGTGGGTAAAAACCTAAAATTTTGTGACGGAGTAGAAAAATAAAATATAATTAATTTTTTACATATACTATTGTCTTTTGCGTTTTTAGCTTAGTGATAAAAAAATCTAAAACTTTGGGATGGTGAAAAAAAATATTGAACAGTTTTAGATGTAATATACCATAAGTCAATGTGAATACGATGAATATAAATAATATTGAGATTGATTATTTAATTTTAAACATTATGCATATGTATAAATTATATGTCACTCAATTGTAGTCACTTAACTTAGTTTCTTAGTGGTGAGGAAACCAAAATTTTGGTGATGGAGAAGAAGAAAAATATAAAAATATTTTACATCTATTATACCATAATACAATGTAATTATAGTAAATACAAATAGCATTGAGCTTAAATATTTAATTTTAGTGATCACCGATGTACATTTATTTTATTTGTCATTCATTTACAGTCTTTTAACTCTGTGGCTTAGTGACGAAGAAACATGAAATTTGGTGATGGAGAAGAAACATATGGAATATATTTACATCTAATTTACCATAATTTAATTTGAAAATGGTAAATATCAAAAAATTCTAGCTAGATTATTTATTTTAATTATTACCGATTTAAAAAAAAATTTCATGGATTATAGTCTTTTAGCTTTCTTTTTTGGTGGGTAAAAACCTAAAATTTTGTGACGGAGTAGAAAAATAAAATATAATTAATTTTTTACATATACTATTGTCTTTTGTGTTTTTAGCTTAGTGATAAAAAATCTAAAACTATGGGATGGTGAAAAAAAATATTGAACAGTTTTAGATGTATTTTACCATAAGTCAATGTGAATACGATGAATAAAATAATATTGGGCTTGATTATTTAATTTTAATCGTTATGCATATGTATAAATTATGTGTCACTCATTTGTAGTCACTTAACTTAGTTTCTTAGTGGTGAGGAAACCAAAATTTTGGTGATGGAGAAGAAGAAAAATATAGAAATATTTTACATCTATTATACCATAATACAATATGATTATAGTGAATACAAAGAGAACTGAGCTTAAATATATAATTTAGTGATCACCCATGTAGATTTAATTTATTTGTCATTCATTTACAGTCTTTTAACTCTGTGGCTTAGTGACGAAGAAACATGAAATTTGGTGATGGAGAAGAAACATATTGAATATATTTATATCTAACTTACCTTAATTCAATGTGAAAATGTTAAATACTAACAAATTCTAGCTAGATTATTGATTTTAATTATTACCTATTTTATATAAAAAAAATGTCATGGATTATAGTCTTTTACCTTTGTTTTTTAGTGGGTAAAAACCTAAAATTTTGTGACGGAGTAGAAAAATAAAATATAATTAATTTTTTACGTATACTATAGTCTTTTATGTTTTTAGCTTAGTGATAAAAAAATCTAAAACTTTGGGATGGTGAAAAAAAATATTGAACAGTTTTAGATGTAATATACCATAAGTCAATGTGAATATATGAAATTTGGTGATGTAAAAGAAACATATGGAATATATTTACATCTAACTTACCATAATTCAATGTGAAAATGGTAACTATCAATAAATTCTAGCTTGATTATTTAATTTAATTATTACCTATGTTATATAAAAAATATGTCATGGATTATAGTCTTTACCATTGATTTTTAATGGGTAAAAATCTAAAATTTTGTGACGGAGTAGAAAAATAGAATATAATTAATTTTTTACATATACTAGTCTTTTGTGTTTTTAAATTAGTGATAAAAAAATCTAAAACTTTGGGATAGTGGAAAAAATATTGAACAGTTTTAGATGTAATATACCATAAGTAAATGTGAATACGATGAATATAAATAATATTGAGATTAATTATTTAATTTTAAACATAATACATATGTATAAATTATGTGTCACTCAATTTGTAGTCACTTAACTTAGTTTCTTAGTGGTGAGGAAACCAAAATTTTGGTGATGGAGAAGAAGAAAAATATAGAAATATTTTACATCTATTATACCATAATACAATGTAATTATAGTGAATACAAATAGCATTGAGCTTAAATATTTAATTTTAGTGATCACCG